>CAKJSZ010000013.1:0-25000 GCA_917490735.1 Dryobotodes eremita | reverse complement strand
AACGTGCGCGACCCTTCGCCGGACCCATATCCCTGGCTCATAAGAGAAGCTTTCTCCTCTTGTGTATGAACCAAGAACAGGGTGTTTTGGGCGGTGCTCGGTATTTGCGCTCCCGTGTAACCTTCCACCCTCAGGGAGTGGACCCGCGACAGCGACGACTTGGAGGAGTATATACCGGAGTATATCTCGCTCAGTGCAAACGCCACATCCATCGGATTACGGTGTGTGCAAAGCAACTCCTGGGTGATGCCTGCCACCAAGTTTGGACGGGTATACCTTAACTCGAATAGGTTCTCTCTGTCCAAAAATGGGAGCTGGTTGACGTCTCCGATGAGGACAACTTCGCTTGCTCCAGACAACTTTACTGCCATAACTATGGCCCCAAAATGGTTCATAAGAGCTTCGTCTACCGTGAGGCGGTAGCATTTCTCTTGCTTCTTGAACCCGTTGGCTAAGATTGAGGCCATAGTGCGCACCTTTGTTTTTACTCGATCTCCTAAGCGGTGCGCTAGCTTCTCCCTGAGATCTTTGGCAGCTTCGGTCGTCGTGGTTGCTACAACGTCCTTCTCCTCATCGAATTGCTTCACCACCCAGGTTGTCTTGCCGCAACCCGGGACTCCGTTTACCCACCTGATATTGGGTACCGCCCAACTTTCCTGCGATGCTGGGATATCTGAAGTCCCCGAAATGGACTGTGCCATTTCAAGGATCTTATCGTCCAGCATGATTTTGGTACATTTGGCGGTAACCAATATCGGGTCGTCATTTGGTGCTTTGAACTTGATTTTGCCTGAGCGCTCCGTTTCTTCCTCGTCCAGGGCCACGAAACCGCTCTTCGCGCTGTAGGCTGCCATGTACGACCCCGCCATTTCTCCTCTGATGACTAGAGATTTGACGTTGTCGTACACTGCTGCCTCTGCTTCCTCGAGTAGTACCCTTAGCAGACCTTCTGTTTCTCTCTGGAAGGTCTGCAGGATCTTCCTGCATGTCATGAGATTGACCTCTCTGGTCGCTCTCACGATTGCTAAGTACTCGAGGAAGGCGCTCTTCACGTGGTCCGTGGTGCCCGAGTTCACTGCGAGGGTCGGCGGGCTGACTTGCCCTTTGTCGGCTCTTGTTGGCGTAGGCTTCTGCTGGATTGGTTCTGTTGGTTTCCTCTTGAAGAACCTCTCCACTGCTGCTTCCTGCTTCTGGGTAGGTGATGTGCGGCTTGGGAGCAGTGCACTGAGGAAAGTGCCGAAGGCTTTCAGGCGACTCCTCGACCGGGCCCGGTCCTCCGGGCTAGCGGTTTTGCTCTGCTCCTTTGCAGCTTTTTCGGCGGCTGCCTTCTGCTGGGCCCTCTCTGATCCGCTTTGACTGGTCGGGTTTGTTGTGGGGCTCGTCGCGCCGGCTGTTGGCTGTCTGGGGGCTTTGAGGAAACTCAGAGTTTCCCCTCTGTCCTCATAGACAACTACCTCATGCTGTTCTGAGGCTTTTAAACAGCCGAAGCGGTCTGCGACGTCTCCTCTCTCGCCCTCGATCATCATCGCGTCGATGCTAATAGTACGGGCTGTAACTGCCATGTACTCCCCTGCCTCCCTGATCCTCTGAAGGAACGAGCTTACTTGAGCAAATGGAGTTTCCACTCCCCACTCGAATAGTGCGATCGTCTTACCTTTGGATCGCAATAGACGGAAACGGTGAGTGGCAACTTCCACTTGCGGCAGTGCAGCATACTTGCTGCCTTTCATCCTCGTTTTGGTGGTACTTCCGTTGATCAAGGCGGCAAGGCCTGGAGAGATGGGTATACGGGCTGCAGCTCGGCTTGAGCCTATGCAGAAGCTTATGCCTAACTTTTCCCCTTCTCTGTTCATGAAAAGGGGGACGCCTCGCAGTCTGACGCCTGGGACTCCGTCTCCTCCGCATGCCAGGAATTGCGTGATGGGCATGGTGCTAGGGGCTGGTTGTAGGCTGGCTTCTGCTGCTGTTGTTGTTGCTGCTGCTTCCGCTTGTGTGGGCTGCTGGTTGGTGTTTGTGTGTGTGGTTTGTGTTGTTGTGAGTGCTGTGAGTGTTGGGTTTCGTGTTGTTATTGTTTGTGTTGTAATTGTCGTAGTTATCGGTGTGGTCGTGACTGGTTGTGTTGGATGTTGGTTGGTATTTGTGCGTGTGGCTTGTGTTATGTTGAGTGGCGTGCGTGTTGGGTTTCGTGTTGTAGTAGTTGTTTGTGCGGTGATTGTCGTGGTTGTTGATGTGGTCGTAGATGGTGGTCGGTTTCGACTGCGCAAGGTTGCGTCCGTTTTATTAGCCCCTGCTGCGACAGTAGCGACTTTGCTCGCGAATGCCAAGAATGGTTTCCTGATAGCCGGTCTCCCCATGATGGTGTGGAGTGTGGACTGGCTTAGCTGGGTCTCGATCTTTGCTTCCAGCTCCATTCTATCGTGACTGAACCTTGGGCATTCGAAGAGCAGGTGCCAAACTGTTTCTTCGCAACTGGGGTCACAGACGCACGAGGGACTATCCTTGAGATGAAAGCGGTGGAGATACGCTGAGAATCCTCCGTGTCCTGTTAGGACTTGTACATGGACCGGTGTGAGCACTGCGTCTCTGAGTGTCCTTTTCGCCGCTAGGACGTCTGGGAAGAACACTTTTGTGACCGCTCCTGTACTCGAGGACTCGTATCGCGCTTGCCACTTCTTTATAGTCTCCTCCCGTATCTTCCTCCTCACGAACGATACGGGGACCTTGTTGTAGTCGGCTGTCGCAATTGTTAGGGCTGCCTCCTTGGCCAGCTCGTCCGCTCTCTCATTCCCGGCGGTTCCCACGTGGGCCTTGAGCCAAAAGAGCCTCACTTCTCTGCCCTCCTCTCTGATCTCTCGGACGCTTCTCTTGATATGGAGTGCCAGGTGGTGAGTGACAGACGGTCTCCTCAGCAGGTCAAGTGACGATCTTGAGTCACTTAAGATGCTTACGGAGGCCGCCCTGGATTCTCTTGCCATCCTGACGGCTCTGAAGAGAGCGTACATTTCCGATTGGAAGACTGTGTTGTGAGGCTCCAGGCCAAAGGTGCTGGACTTCGACTCCTTTCCGTTTTCCCACCAAGTTAGGGCAGCTCCGACTTTCCCCTCTATCTTGCTGCCGTCGGTGTATATTTGGGGACCGATTACTTGATGAGTTTCCAGGGTTTCGGGAGTCAAGTCCTCTAGGCGTGCGTACTCCGTTGTTGTGAGTTGCGCTGGGTGGGGATTCTGGGAGTGGTGCACGTTGCACTCCAGCTCGCGGCCCAGCGGTATGAACTCTTGGGAATGTCCCTTTTTGATCTTGAAAAGGGTTGCGGCCTCGATTACCCGGAGGTCTAGGGGGAGTTGGCCTGACAGAATAAGTGCCGATGTCAGAGACACCGTGCGGTATGCTTTGCAGATCTTCTGCGTGAAGCCTCTTTGCAGTGAGTCAAACTGATTCCTTGTCATCAGTTTCTCAGCTGCGGGGGCCCACGCACTCGCTGCATACATCACGATGGGCTCTATCACCGACACGTATATTGTCCTAATTATCTCTCTGTTGAGACCCCAAGTCACCCTTGCCGCGCATGCCAGCTGCTTATAGATGTCTGCAGCCTTTTTACAGGTCGCAGACACGTGCGCGTTGAAGGTGAGTTTGGAGTCTATTGTGAGACCTAGCAGTTTGACCTGTTCGACCAGGTTCAGCCGCGTGCCTGACATGTAGAGTACCGGAAGGTCGTATTTCAGCTTTCTCGTTAACACCATCGCGTTGGTCTTGTGCGCGGCGAAACGTAGCTTGTTTTGAACGCCCCATTCCGATACTATGTCTAGCGTGTCGTTGGCTGATTGCTGCAGGGGACCGGCTGTGAAGTCCGAGAATACGAGGACAACGTCGTCTGCGAAGGCTTGGCAGTATACCCCCATACTCGCCATCTTGTGTAGGAGCGAATCTAGGATAAGGTTCCAAAACGTCGGTCCGGCAATTGAGCCCTGGACGCATCCTTTCGTGGTAC
Source organism: Dryobotodes eremita (assembly GCA_917490735.1). Classification (NCBI taxonomy): domain Eukaryota; kingdom Metazoa; phylum Arthropoda; class Insecta; order Lepidoptera; family Noctuidae; genus Dryobotodes; species Dryobotodes eremita. The sequence goes on along the minus strand of CAKJSZ010000013.1, from coordinate 21,009 downwards.
CCTTCTCGCTAGTCGCTCTGGCGTAGTTGACCCTGATGTTCCGGTCTTCCAGGTATGAGGCGACGAGAGCGTAGATGTTCGCGGGACAGTTCTTGACTACCATCTGCTTTTTGAGTGCTGGCCACCACGCGTTATCGAAGGCCCCCTCTATGTCCAATGATATCAAAAGCACGATCTTTTTGGCTTTGATTTCGGCTCGTAAGTGGCCCATTAGAGCGTAGAGGGCGTCCTCGGTTCCGCGCTGCGGCATGAAACCGTATTGGTTCGTGTTGAGTGTCGGGAGGAAGTGCCACTGGAGTCTGCCTACTAGGAGCTTCTCGACGATTTTTCCTAGGACCGAGAGCAGACCTATTGGTCTGTACGACTTTGGGCTGGTGTAGTCGTCCTTACCTGGCTTGCGGAGAATGCACACGTGGGCGACCTTCCACTGCTTCGGGAAGTGTGACAGCGACAAGCACCTGTTGGCTATCGCTAAGAACACTTCCCTATTGCAGTTTATTGCCGCTGTACAGATGTCTGCCGTTAATCCGTCGGGGCCGGGGGCTTTCTTCGGATTTTGGTTCTGGAGAACCATTTCCAGCTCCGCGGGCGTAAAGGGTGGATCATCGGCAGACAGACCTTGGGGGTTCTTCTTCTCCGCTAGCCTCCTCAGGGCTGTGTGGTATGGCTGTTCGGCATCCGTTGAGTCGTCGGGGTAGAAGGTTTTTGCCAGAAGCTCCGCGGATTGCTCTGGACTGAGCGTCTCGCCTGCGGTGTTTCTCAGGAGGGCGTCGTCCTGTCTTCTGGCTGTCTTCCTTAGTACCCTGTAGATGCCGTCCCACATGCTTTCTCGGTCCTGCTTCGAGCAGAACTCCTTCCAGTTGGCTGTGGCTGCTTCCGTTGCTGCTGTGGTGTATGTTTGCTTTGCCAGCACGTATTCCTGGATGGTGAAGTGTCTCCGGCTTGCGGCTGCATTTCGGATCCTTCTCTTCTTCGTCATAGCTACTTTTTTGAGACGGTCTAGAGAAGGGGTCCACCATGGGGGCTTGGCGTCGTGTTTAGGCGACCCCAGTTTTGGGATCGCTTCCTCGCATGCGCGGTGGATGTTCTCAGTGTACAAAGCTATTATTGTCTCCAGATCCTCAGGGTTCGAGACGTCCGAGACTCTGGCTGGTGTGATGTCTCTGTCTGCCAGGCTGGTCTTGAAGTGCGTGCTGAAGTCGGACCACTTTGCCTTCTTAGTGTTGTAGATGCGCGTCGAGATTGGCCTTAAGGGTTCCAAGGCCTTTTCTAAGCGCATCGAGAAGGTTATTGCGTTGTGGTCTGAAGTTATTAGACTTCTTTCTACACGCCACTCTTCAACTTTGCCTAGCAGCGACAGGCTGCATGCCGTCACATCGACGATGCTTGTGCACCACCTGTCTCCTCTGTAGGTCTCGAACGTCGGTGTTTGGCCCGTGTTTAGGATGTGGAGATCCCGCTCATTGAGGAATGAGCTGTACGCTGCCCCGCGATGGTTTTCGGAAACACTTCCCCACCACTGACTCCAGGCGTTTACGTCTCCTCCCACCAGGATGTTGGTTGTGTGTAGTTTGCGTGTTGTGTTTTGCGTTTCTGAGAGGTAGTGTTCGATGTCTTGGTCACCCTCAAAATAGACCGATAGCACTCCAAGACTGAGCTGGCCCACCTTCAGCAGGACGGCGGCGATGTTTTCGGTCACGAGCTGAGGGTCGTGGATGACCTCCAGGTGGTTCCCGAAAACAACGATCGCCGCTTTTACTGGTTTTTGGCGGTTGAGGCTGCACTGGATGACTTGCGTGCCGGGACTTTGTTTCATCACACCTGTTCTTCCTACATAGGGCTCTTGAACAAGTGCTACTGAAACTCCCCTCGCCTGAGCCGCCAAGTGGAGTTCTTCTGTGGCCAGCTTGGAGCGCTGAAGATTGACTTGGATGAATTTCAATCTTGCTGTCGGTCTTGTTGCGTTTTGGGGGGTGACTGGTTGGCTGGTTGGTGTGTGGTCTTGGTCGCCCTTAGCAATAGGAAACGCGCGACCTTGCTATACCATCCCATTTTTGGCGTTCCTGGCAGTCTTCGCTGAACGCTGTGTGTGCCAGGTCGCTGCCCGTCCTGTGTGCTACTTTGCAGTTTATGCATGTGGGTTGTTTGCCATCGGCTCGAGTGAGGCAGTCCCCTGCGTTGTGCGCTCCGCTGCAGTAACTGCAAGCTACCTTTGCGGCCTTACATATGGACTTGTTGTGTCCATAAGCAAGGCACTTTGTGCACTGTACGAGCGGGGACTGGTCCTCAATCGAGCATCGCTTTATGCCCACATGAACTTTCTGCACCGACGTGTAGCATTTCCAGAGCTCCGGGGAGAGCTCCAGAACAGGGTGGCACTCATGGGGGTTTCTCGCGCGCTTCCTGTAGCGCACTTTTAGGGTCTGTCCATCTACAGCGGCGTTCTGCAGCAGGTGTTTATTTTGCGCCTTTAGGAGATCGACGATCTCCCCGTCGCTGTAGCTGGACAACACTCCCTTGATGCAGACGAGGGGGTTTTGTGCCTTCGGCTCCTGGACCTTCAGCCCTGCGTGCGACTGGAACTGGTCCTTTATTTTATTCAAGTCCGACTTGCTCGCGCACCTTAGGACCACTTTCTGGTTGCGCGCTTTCCGGACTGTGTCGACTCGGGCTCCACTTGTTTTGAGGTCCAGGGCGGTCCTGATCCTCTCGATCACATTGTCTCCAGTGTGCTGGGGGTTCGTTGACGAGACGATCAGGGTGTGGTTAGGTTGTGTGGGTGGTTTGGGGGCCTTGGGTGTGCTGGCGACCTGGGCAAAGGTTTTGGGGCCCTGCTGTTGTTGGAGCGGTCTGTCCGCTTTGCCCAGGTCTGCTACCCCCTTCTCGATGTTCTGGAGGGTCTTTTTTACCTCCCCGACTGCGATCTCCGCTTCCAGATTCAACGCCGGGGGCGCCTGGATTACCGGTTCTTTGTCGCGCAGTACGCGGAGGTCTGCCGAGACGATCTCCAGCCTCTCGGAGATGGGTTTCAGGTGTTGTGTTATGTTTATGGGTGGATGTGGTGGTGAGGGGGAGGCTACAGGCTTGTCGGCGATGGCCTGTACTTGGAGGCGCAGTCTCTCCATGTCCTCCTCAAATTTGGTGGTCGTGAGTAGGCCTGTCTCCCGGCTAATCGGGTCCGTTTCTGTTTGCCTTGGCCGGTTGAGGTCCTCCTTGAGCCTTTCTAGGGCCTTCCGGAGCACGTCCAGCTGGTTAGATACGCTGGTGATGTTGCTATCTAAGCGTGAAAGGCCGGCCCCCATTGTCTCCCACTTGGGATCCCCCGGGGCTCTTGCGCCTTCCTGCCTGGTCCTCTCGTGCTCCTTCTGGTTCTTGAGGCTTGCTGAAGCGACCTCGTCTTTCACCTCCTTGATGCCCTTGAAGGCGTCAAGGGTTTCGTGGCCGAGCCATTCCCGGATCCCTTTTGCCTCTTTTTTAGTATCAGAGACGTCCGTCCTTAACATGGAGAGCTCCACCTTCATCGTCATGAGCTCTCGAGTGTGAGCTCTCTCGACCCGCACAAGCTCTTGCGCGTGTCGAGAGCGCTCCTTCTCGAGGTTGTGCTTATGGCGTGCTCTCGAGTCCGCCAAGGACAGGGACGTCTCGTACAGGCCCTGCAGGCACTCGTGGACTGTGACCTTACACTCCCGTTTCATGTTGCCTGCAGCTTCCAGAGCGTCTTTTGCCTTCTGAAGCAGGTTGTTTGCTTCCCTTGTGGCCAGGTCCATCTCCACCCCCGTGCCTCTTCTCGGTGTTCTATAGAGCAGGCTCGGGCGTCCACTCAGGGGGCGGTCGGTCGTGCTCGCTGTGGAGGCCACCGAGCTTTCCTCGTCCGAGATGATCTGGTGGGGGGGAGAGATGCCGCACTGCTCCCAGTCTATGGTCAACTCGGCGATCCTTGTGCGCTGTTCCATCCGGGGTGTCGGAGGCGACCCGGGCACCGATGGTAGTGGCAATGGCGGTACCCTGCTCGTGACGTCCGGCTCCGACGCTGCCCTCGGCGCCTGTGGCCTCTCTGATGGATGCGCCGGCTTGTCCGAGACGACTGACTTTGCCGTATTTTTTAGAACCTTTTCCCTAAGGGATTTTGGGGCTTTTACGGTGTCCGTGGAAGCCTTGCGGGAGGTGGTGGGCTGTTTGGAGGACATTGTTGAGTGGTGGTTTTTTTTTTTTTTTTTTTTTTTTTGTGTAAGTGGGAGTGGGGTTATTAGGAATATATACAATGATACTTAAAGCTAGAGTTGGTTAGTAAATATCCTATGCCTGTGTAATATTAATAATATTACTAATAGTTTGATGGACTCACGGATGTTCCGCTGGTGGTCTGCGTCTGCTGTCCGATGAGGAGCCCGATAATTGTTAGAGCTCGTTGTTGTTAGCTCTATGTGAGCACTGATGGTGGTCCTCAGTGGAATCCTGTGGTGTCGACGTGTCGCTGCTCGTGTGGGGTGTGCAGATTGGGGTTTCTGTTGGGGCCAAGTTGTAGAACTTCTTGCGCCCTTTCAAACGAGCCCAATCTCGGCTTCCCAGGTCCAACGGGAGCAGAGTTAGCCCGAGGGGGGGTGAAGTATCCCGAGGAGGGGTGAGGGGGAGGGGGGGAGGTCTCGTGGGGAGACTATTGAGGGGGGGTGAAGGAGGGGGGTTGGGGGGGGGGGAGGTCTCGTGTGGAGACTATTGGTGGGGGTGAAGGAGGGGGAGGGGTAAAAAAGTTGAGGGGGGGGGTACCCTTACTCAGGTCTTTAGTGGAAGGGGTAGGTGATATAGGTGGGGGCAGTTATGTTGTTGAGTGGGGGGGGGGTAATGGAGGGGGGTGGGGGTGGTGGGGGTTGGGGTTGTGGGGACCCTTGATGGCTCTGACAAGGTCCCGGAGTTCCAAGTTGGATGAGTCCAAACTCGGGGGGGATGGGATTAAGGGCTGAGGAGTTCCGTCGGGGCTAACCTGATGATGGGTCGTGGAGTCGTCACGCTGGTCGCTGGTCTGAAGGCAGATTCTTCGGCCGGCTTCGGAGTCTCCAGTAGTGGCTGGGATGGCTGTCGGTACGTCACGCCTCGTGTATAGAAAACACGTGTAGTAAAAGTGAGGTTGGTTTTCACTAAATAACCACGTGTTTTCACGATTTTTGACGATTTTCGCACCTTAATAACTTCCAACCTGCTGATCCGATTCGCCTGATCTTGATGTTGGTAGATAGACCTCTGCCGCGACTCTTAGGATTAACGTTCGTAGATCGACTGAACTGACCTTGGCTGCGTAGTTCACCGCTGAAGTTCTGGGGGTCCTGCTTGGCCACCCGATGTTGTAGACACTTGCCCACACGAATCCTGGTGAATCGACACTTCACAATTCCACTGGTAACTTTTTTGTGCTCGTAGCTCAACGCGACTAATTTTAGCGAATTTTTTTCGCGGAGCTGATGTTATACGTGCGATGTATTATCGGTTACTGGGTTAGGTTAGGTTAGGTTAGGTTAGGTTAGGTTAGGTTAGGTTAGGTTAGGTTAGGTTAGGTTAGGTTAGGTTAGGTTAGGTTAGGTTAGGTTAGGTTAGGTTAGGTTAGGTTAGGTTAGGTTAGGTTAGGTTAGGTTAGGTTAGGTTAGGTTAGGTTAGGTTAGGTTAGGTTAGGTTAGGTTAGGTTAGGTTAGGTTAGGTTAGGTTAGGTTAGGTTAGGTTAGGTTAGGTTAGGTTAGGTTAGGTTAGGTTAGGTTAGGTTAGGTTAGGTTAGGTTAGGTTAGGTTAGGTTAGGTTAGGTTAGGTTAGGTTTTTTTTTTTTTTTTTTTTTTTTTTTTATAATAGCAGGAGTGGGAAATCCTCATGGACGCCCAGACTGACTCACAAGTGAGTCAGTCTGGGCAGTGCCGGACTCTTACCGGCTAAAACCCACTCCTGCCTTTGCCAGTGTCCCTCTGACATTATCAGAGACCTTGTTTAAGAGTAGTTAAGATTTACTAACGTTCTTTTATTATTATTTTTTGTCTCATTCTCTAGTCTCTCCTTACGAAGTGGAGATTTCCCGGAAGTAATTGCCTCACTTCGTTTCTTCGTTTCTTAACAGGCTAACGTCTTACATACCTATTTACTTATTTCTCTACATTATTTTTGTATTTTTATTTATTTTTGTTTTTATATATTTTTTGAGTCTACTTATGCTAATATCTAGAATTTTATATCTTTCCTTAATTTATACTATGTTTATAATATGGCTATTCTAATATATATGCAATATATCATATAGACATAATTTCTTATTCTACTTGTTTATCTTTATTTCTTATTCTATCAATTCTTACAACTATTTTTATACTATATTTCCTATTCCTTAATTCTGGTAGACTCACAGCTGCTTTTACACACATAATTTTTATAATTACAGCGCTCTGAATGCGGCTTTTCACGGTGTTGACCGCTTTCCTCGCTTCAATGGGCTCGTCGGACCACAACGGTAAGGTTTGATTCTCAATAATGTTGGATATAAAATAAAATGTATTAATAAAATCGTATAAACTATTTTGTAAATCTGTTTTGTGTTTAATTTTTTCTAATTTAAATGAATTAAGTGTGAATTCGGCTTTTAATTGGGCCAATTTCACATGAAATTGGCTCCAATTTGCTTCTCTCGTGTTGTAAAATTTTGCGGCTCTAAGAATCTTCGTTGATTTGGGTTTCTGTAAGTAAATTTTAAAAACAATACCGTTGAGGTCACGACACGGTCTTTTTATTCCGGGTCTGGCTAATTGCACCTTACCAATACGCCACCGACAGGCGCGCCAACGCGTCCCACTTAACGCGAATCGGGCACACGCTGTCGAAGGCGTTGTGGTCAGTCTTCTCATACTTTGCTGATGCGCAGTTATGACATTTTGGTGCCTCCGCTGCCAGACGTGACGGGCAGTCAGCACGCATGTGGGGCTCGCTGCAGTGGATGCAGAGGTCGGCAGGCTGCGTGCACAGTTTCCGGCTGTGACCAAAGCACAGACAGCGAGTGCACTGTACCAATGGTGACTGGTCCTGCACCCGCACTCGCTGTAGGTCTATGTGCACGCGACCCGCCATAGTCAGCCTCTGCCACACCGTAGGGGACACCTGCAGGATAATGTGGCACATGTGGGGGTTCCTCGTCCTACGACGGTACTTCACCCCCAACCTCATTTCCTCCGCAGGTATGTCCCCCATCAGGTGGGTGTTTTGCCGCTGCAGGGCCTGTGTGACCTCCACATCTGAGTGGCAGGAGAGGACGTCCTTGACAATGACGAGCGGGTCCTTGTTTTTCACCTCTTCTGCCACCAGATTTCCGGCTTTCCGTATGCGTTCGGTCACCTTTGTCAGCTCTTCCCTGCTTCTAAAACCGACCACCACCTTTTGGTCCCTCGCCTTGCGCAGCCGTTCGACCCTAGTGCCCTCATTTCGGGCATCGACCGCCGTCCTGAGCTTCTCAATAACCTCTTCACTCGTGTCTTGATCATTCACAGATGATACAACCACCGAGTGAAGAGGCTCTTGGATGTTCTGCTTCGGGCCGGCGGCGATTTCCGCGAAAGTCGGACCCTGGTTGGCGACGTAGCGAGGGGCCAACTGGAGTTGCCCTGACAGAGCCTGGGTATGTTGTTGGCACTCCTGCAGAGCCTGCTTGTGTTGTTTGAGGCCTTCAACAAGGCTCTTCATCAGCTCTGTCGGTTCATCGGTGGTCGGCTTTAGTGGTGCGGCCGCCGGTGCGACTGCAGGCATAACAGCAGACACACTTGTATCCGCTGTTATACCTGCAGTCACGACGGGAACTTTGCTTCGCTCTGACTCTTTTACGAGTTCAAAGAGTCTGTTGATCGCGCCCAACACCTCCGTCTTTATCTCCGTCTTGAGATTGCGAGAGTTGCCCAAATGAAGCTTAGCTTTATTCAGGCAAGCTCTCGCCTCCGCAGTGAGGTTGGGGTAGCGGGACTCTGGCTTCTTTGGCAGCTTTGCGGTATCCATGGCTTCTCGGCGCGTCTCCAAACTGCTGGTAGCAGGTGGTGTGGTATTATGCGTTGGGTTGGCCGGGGACTTGGGCTGGGCCTCGGTTTTCCCGGCCTCCCATTCTCCGATACTACGCCTCACGCTGGGAAGCGAGGGGCCAGCCTTCTCAGATGAACGCGGCGAGCGTCCGAAACCTGGTGAACTCGCGTCCTTCTTGGCCGGTGTGCGGAACATCGCGGAAGATGAAGTGAAGGTAAGGTTCATATGAGATTACAAGTCAGAGGACACTGGCAATACTTCTGTGTCCCTGTAAAGGGGGGATCAGCACAGAAAGTATAATGGAAATATAAAATAGAACACTAAAATAAAACTTATCCTACGTACGGCCGCAAGACCGTAAGGTCAATATTAATATTAATTGCAATGCTCCGTCAAAATGGTGTCAATACGCGTCTAAACACGTTATTTTAGGTCTGGTCTTAGGGTAAAGGAATAAAATGTAGTTAGAAGAGATCCTAAACAATTCCGAATTTATGACAAAATGCAGAGTTTACCTGGCCAGTGAGAATAGGGTGGGTGGGAGGGCAAATTTTTGAACCTCTATATATGCTAGGCGCACGTGCGAGGTGTCAAAAGACGCGTCTGCGCGCGGGCCAGCGACCTATAGATGAACTGGAATTTAGGCTGAATAATAATTTTGAGTTTTGGTCAAAAAACGTGTTTTTCGACTGAAAAATGTGTAAAAACCTGAAATTACAACTACCAAACGGGACTCGAGCACGCGGAACGCGCACGGGAATACAGGTAAGGCAGGTAAGTATCTATTAAAGTTACGACCAATCGGATTTAGACTATAGATTTTGATTTAAAAATGTTGTTATGTTTTCTTTAGAAAAATATTGAAAATTTTTCTAAGTCTATGAATGAAAAAATTTTTTCACGTTTTTGTCAATTTAAACTAGTCAGATAGTAGGACGGAGCCTATTTAAAATCAAAATAGCTGAAAACAGCTTGAAAATGCGTCACCTGGATGCAAAGTTATAACGATTTTATGTATTTGCTTGCTTGCTTAGGTGGATTTCGGGGTTATATGAATTTACTTGTCGGAATAATTTTTGAACTTCTATATATGCTAGGCGCACGTGCGAGGTGTCAAAAGACGCGTCTGCGCGCGGGCCAGCGACCTATAGATGAACTGGAATTTAGGCTGAATAATAATTTTGAGTTTTGGTCAAAAAACGTGTTTTTCGACTGAAAAATGTGTAAAAACCTGAAATTACAACTACCAAACGGGACTCGAGCACGCGGAACGCGCACGGGAATACAGGTAAGGCAGGTAAGTATCTATTAAAGTTACGACCAATCGGATTTAGACTATAGATTTTGATTTAAAAATGTTGTTATGTTTTCTTTAGAAAAATATTGAAAATTTTTCTAAGTCTATGAATGAAAAAATTTTTTCACGTTTTTGTCAATTTAAACTAGTCGGATAGTAGGACGGAGCCTATTTAAAATCAAAATAGCTGAAAACAGCTTGAAAATGCGTCACCTGGATGCAAAGTTATAACGATTTTATGTATTTGCTTGCTTGCTTAGGTGGATTTCGGGGTTATATGAATTTACTTGTCGGAATAATTTTTGAACTTCTATATATGCTAGGCGCACGTGCGAGGTGTCAAAAGACGCGTCTGCGCGCGGGCTAGCGACCTATAGATGAACTGGAATTTAGGCTGAATAATAATTTTGAGTTTTGGTCAAAAAACGTGTTTTTCGACTGAAAAATGTGTAAAAAGCTGAAATTACAACTACCAAACGGGACTCGAGCACGCGGAACGCGCACGGGAATACAGGTAAGGCAGGTAAGTATCTATTAAAGTTACGACCAATCGGATTTAGACTATAGATTTTGATTTAAAAATGTTGTTATGTTTTCTTTAGAAAAATATTGAAAATTTTTCTAAGTCTATGAATGAAAAAATTTTTTCACGTTTTTGTCAATTTAAACTAGTCGGATAGTAGGACGGAGCCTATTTAAAATCAAAATAGCTGAAAACAGCTTGAAAATGCGTCACCTGGATGCAAAGTTATAACGATTTTATGTATTTGCTTGCTTGCTTAGGTGGATTTCGGGGTTATATGAATTTACTTGTCGGAATAATTTTTGAACTTCTATATATGCTAGGCGCACGTGCGAGGTGTTCAAAGACGCGTCTGCGCGCGGGCTAGCGACCTATAGATGAACTGGAATTTAGGCTGAATAATAATTTTGAGTTTTGGTCAAAAAACGTGTTTTTCGACTGAAAAATGTGTAAAAAGCTGAAATTACAACTACCAAACGGGACTCGAGCACGCGGAACGCGCACGGGAATACAGGTAAGGCAGGTAAGTATCTATTAAAATTACGACCAATCGGATTTAGACTATAGATTTTGATTTAAAAATGTTGTTATGTTTTCTTTAGAAAAATATTGAAAATTTTTCTAAGTCTATGAATGAAAAAATTTTTTCACGTTTTTGTCAATTTAAACTAGTCGGATAGTAGGACGGAGCCTATTTAAAATCAAAATAGCTGAAAACAGCTTGAAAATGCGTCACCTGGATGCAAAGTTATAACGATTTTATGTATTTGCTTGCTTGCTTAGGTGGATTTCGGGGTTATATGAATTTACTTGTCGGAATAATTTTTGAACTTCTATATATGCTAGGCGCACGTGCGAGGTGTTCAAAGACGCGTCTGCGCGCGGGCTAGCGACCTATAGATGAACTGGAATTTAGGCTGAATAATAATTTTGAGTTTTGGTCAAAAAACGTGTTTTTCGACTGAAAAATGTGTAAAAAGCTGAAATTACAACTACCAAACGGGACTCGAGCACGCGGAACGCGCACGGGAATACAGGTAAGGCAGGTAAGTATCTATTAAAATTACGACCAATCGGATTTAGACTATAGATTTTGATTTAAAAATGTTGTTATGTTTTCTTTAGAAAAATATTGAAAATTTTTCTAAGTCTATGAATGAAAAAATTTTTTCACGTTTTTGTCAATTTAAACTAGTCGGATAGTAGGACGGAGCCTATTTAAAATCAAAATAGCTGAAAACAGCTTGAAAATGCGTCACCTGGATGCAAAGTTATAACGATTTTATGTATTTGCTTGCTTGCTTAGGTGGATTTCGGGGTTATATGAATTTACTTGTCGGAATAATTTTTGAACTTCTATATATGCTAGGCGCACGTGCGAGGTGTCAAAAGACGCGTCTGCGCGCGGGCCAGCGACCTATAGATGAACTGGAATTTAGGCTGAATAATAATTTTGAGTTTTGGTCAAAAAACGTGTTTTTCGACTGAAAAATGTGTAAAAACCTGAAATTACAACTACCAAACGGGACTCGAGCACGCGGAACGCGCACGGGAATACAGGTAAGGCAGGTAAGTATCTATTAAAGTTACGACCAATCGGATTTAGACTATAGATTTTGATTTAAAAATGTTGTTATGTTTTCTTTAGAAAAATATTGAAAATTTTTCTAAGTCTATGAATGAAAAAATTTTTTCACGTTTTTGTCAATTTAAACTAGTCGGATAGTAGGACGGAGCCTATTTAAAATCAAAATAGCTGAAAACAGCTTGAAAATGCGTCACCTGGATGCAAAGTTATAACGATTTTATGTATTTGCTTGCTTGCTTAGGTGGATTTCGGGGTTATATGAATTTACTTGTCGGAATAATTTTTGAACTTCTATATATGCTAGGCGCACGTGCGAGGTGTCAAAAGACGCGTCTCCGCGCGGGCTAGCGACCTATAGATGAACTGGAATTTAGGCTGAATAATAATTTTGAGTTTTGGTCAAAAAACGTGTTTTTCGACTGAAAAATGTGTAAAAACCTGAAATTACAACTACCAAACGGGACTCGAGCACGCGGAACGCGCACGGGAATACAGGTAAGGCAGGTAAGTATCTATTAAAGTTACGACCAATCGGATTTAGACTATAGATTTTGATTTAAAAATGTTGTTATGTTTTCTTTAGAAAAATATTGAAAATTTTTCTAAGTCTATGAATGAAAAAATTTTTTCACGTTTTTGTCAATTTAAACTAGTCGGATAGTAGGACGGAGCCTATTTAAAATCAAAATAGCTGAAAACAGCTTGAAAATGCGTCACCTGGATGCAAAGTTATAACGATTTTATGTATTTGCTTGCTTGCTTAGGTGGATTTCGGGGTTATATGAATTTACTTGTCGGAATAATTTTTGAACTTCTATATATGCTAGGCGCACGTGCGAGGTGTTCAAAGACGCGTCTGCGCGCGGGCTAGCGACCTATAGATGAACTGGAATTTAGGCTGAATAATAATTTTGAGTTTTGGTCAAAAAACGTGTTTTTCGACTGAAAAATGTGTAAAAAGCTGAAATTACAACTACCAAACGGGACTCGAGCACGCGGAACGCGCACGGGAATACAGGTAAGGCAGGTAAGTATCTATTAAAATTACGACCAATCGGATTTAGACTATAGATTTTGATTTAAAAATGTTGTTATGTTTTCTTTAGAAAAATATTGAAAATTTTTCTAAGTCTATGAATGAAAAAATTTTTTCACGTTTTTGTCAATTTAAACTAGTCGGATAGTAGGACGGAGCCTATTTAAAATCAAAATAGCTGAAAACAGCTTGAAAATGCGTCACCTGGATGCAAAGTTATAACGATTTTATGTATTTGCTTGCTTGCTTAGGTGGATTTCGGGGTTATATGAATTTACTTGTCGGAATAATTTTTGAACTTCTATATATGCTAGGCGCACGTGCGAGGTGTCAAAAGACGCGTCTCCGCGCGGGCCAGCGACCTATAGAGGAACTGGAATTTACGCTGAATAATAATTTTGAGTTTTGGTCAAAATACGTGTTTTTCGACTGAAAAATGTGTAAAAACCTGAAATTACAACTACCAAACGGGACTCGAGCACGCGGAACGCGCACGGGAATACAGGTAAGGCAGGTAAGTATCTATTAAAATTACGACCAATCGGATTTAGACTATAGATTTTGATTTAAAAATGTTGTTATGTTTTCTTTAGAAAAATATTGAAAATTTTTCTAAGTCTATGAATGAAAAAATTTTTTCACGTTTTTGTCAATTTAAACTAGTCGGATAGTAGGACGGAGCCTATTTAAAATCAAAATAGCTGAAAACAGCTTGAAAATGCGTCACCTGGATGCAAAGTTATAACGATTTTATGTATTTGCTTGCTTGCTTAGGTGGATTTCGGGGTTATATGAATTTACTTGTCGGAATAATTTTTGAACTTCTATATATGCTAGGCGCACGTGCGAGGTGTCAAAAGACGCGTCTCCGCGCGGGCTAGCGACCTATAGATGAACTGGAATTTAGGCTGAATAATAATTTTGAGTTTTGGTCAAAAAACGTGTTTTTCGACTGAAAAATGTGTAAAAAGCTGAAATTACAACTACCAAACGGGACTCGAGCACGCGGAACGCGCACGGGAATACAGGTAAGGCAGGTAAGTATCTATTAAAATTACGACCAATCGGATTTAGACTATAGATTTTGATTTAAAAATGTTATTATGTTTTCTTTAGAAAAATATTGAAAATTTTTCTAAGTCTATGAATGAAAAAATTTTTTCACGTTTTTGTCAATTTAAACTAGTCGGATAGTAGGACGGAGCCTATTTAAAATCAAAATAGCTGAAAACAGCTTGAAAATGCGTCACCTGGATGCAAAGTTATAACGATTTTATGTATTTGCTTGCTTGCTTAGGTGGATTTCGGGGTTATATGAATTTACTTGTCGGAATAATTTTTGAACTTCTATATATGCTAGGCGCACGTGCGAGGTGTTCAAAGACGCGTCTGCGCGCGGGCTAGCGACCTATAGATGAACTGGAATTTAGGCTGAATAATAATTTTGAGTTTTGGTCAAAAAACGTGTTTTTCGACTGAAAAATGTGTAAAAAGCTGAAATTACAACTACCAAACGGGACTCGAGCACGCGGAACGCGCACGGGAATACAGGTAAGGCAGGTAAGTATCTATTAAAATTACGACCAATCGGATTTAGACTATAGATTTTGATTTAAAAATGTTATTATGTTTTCTTTAGAAAAATATTGAAAATTTTTCTAAGTCTATGAATGAAAAAATTTTTTCACGTTTTTGTCAATTTAAACTAGTCGGATAGTAGGACGGAGCCTATTTAAAATCAAAATAGCTGAAAACAGCTTGAAAATGCGTCACCTGGATGCAAAGTTATAACGATTTTATGTATTTGCTTGCTTGCTTAGGTGGATTTCGGGGTTATATGAATTTACTTGTCGGAATAATTTTTGAACTTCTATATATGCTAGGCGCACGTGCGAGGTGTTCAAAGACGCGTCTGCGCGCGGGCTAGCGACCTATAGATGAACTGGAATTTAGGCTGAATAATAATTTTGAGTTTTGGTCAAAAAACGTGTTTTTCGACTGAAAAATGTGTAAAAACCTGAAATTACAACTACCAAACGGGACTCGAGCACGCGGAACGCGCACGGGAATACAGGTAAGGCAGGTAAGTATCTATTAAAGTTACGACCAATCGGATTTAGACTATAGATTTTGATTTAAAAATGTTGTTATGTTTTCTTTAGAAAAATATTGAAAATTTTTCTAAGTCTATGAATGAAAAAATTTTTTCACGTTTTTGTCAATTTAAACTAGTCAGATAGTAGGACGGAGCCTATTTAAAATCAAAATAGCTGAAAACAGCTTGAAAATGCGTCACCTGGATGCAAAGTTATGGTTAGGTTAGGTTAGGTTAGGTTAGGTTAGGTTAGGTTAGGTTAGGTTAGGTTAGGTTAGGTTAGGTTAGGTTAGGTTAGGTTAGGTTAGGTTAGGTTAGGTTAGGTTAGGTTAGGTTAGGTTAGGTTAGGTTAGGTTAGGTTAGGTTAGGTTAGGTTAGGTTAGGTTAGGTTAGGTTAGGTTAGGTTAGGTTAGGTTAGGTTAGGTTAGGTTAGGTTAGGTTAGGTTAGGTTAGGTTAGGTTAGGTTAGGTTAGGTTAGGTTAGGTTAGGTTAGGTTAGGTTAGGTTAGGTTAGGTTAGGTTAGGTTAGGTTAGGTTAGGTTAGGTTAGGTTAGGTTAGGTTAGGTTAGGTTAGGTTAGGTTAGGTTAGGTTAGGTTAGGTTAGGTTAGGTTAGGTTAGGTTAGGTTAGGTTAGGTTAGGTTAGGTTAGGTTAGGTTAGGTTAGGTTAGGTTAGGTTAGGTTAGGTTAGGTTAGGTTAGGTTAGGTTAGGTTAGGTTAGGTTAGGTTAGGTTAGGTTAGGTTAGGTTAGGTTAGGTTAGGTTAGGTTAGGTTAGGTTAGGTTAGGTTAGGTTAGGTTAGGTTAGGTTAGGTTAGGTTAGGTTAGGTTAGGTTAGGTTAGGTTAGGTTAGGTTAGGTTAGGTTAGGTTAGGTTAGGTTAGGTTAGGTTAGGTTAGGTTAGGTTAGGTTAGGTTAGGTTAGGTTAGGTTAGGTTAGGTTAGGTTAGGTTAGGTTAGGTTAGGTTAGGTTAGGTTAGGTTAGGTTAGGTTAGGTTAGGTTAGGTTAGGTTAGGTTAGGTTAGGTTAGGTTAGGTTAGGTTAGGTTAGGTTAGGTTAGGTTAGGTTAGGTTAGGTTAGGTTAGGTTAGGTTAGGTTAGGTTAGGTTAGGTTAGGTTAGGTTAGGTTAGGTTAGGTTAGGTTAGGTTAGGTTAGGTTAGGTTAGGTTAGGTTAGGTTAGGTTAGGTTAGGTTAGGTTAGGTTAGGTTAGGTTAGGTTAGGTTAGGTTAGGTTAGGTTAGGTTAGGTTAGGTTAGGTTAGGTTAGGTTAGGTTAGGTTAGGTTAGGTTAGGTTAGGTTAGGTTAGGTTAGGTTAGGTTAGGTTAGGTTAGGTTAGGTTAGGTTAGGTTAGGTTAGGTTAGGTTAGGTTAGGTTAGGTTAGGTTAGGTTAGGTTAGGTTAGGTTAGGTTAGGTTAGGTTAGGTTAGGTTAGGTTAGGTTAGGTTAGGTTAGGTTAGGTTAGGTTAGGTTAGGTTAGGTTAGGTTAGGTTAGGTTAGGTTAGGTTAGGTTAGGTTAGGTTAGGTTAGGTTAGGTTAGGTTAGGTTAGGTTAGGTTAGGTTAGGTTAGGTTAGGTTAGGTTAGGTTAGGTTAGGTTAGGTTAGGTTAGGTTAGGTTAGGTTAGGTTAGGTTAGGTTAGGTTAGGTTAGGTTAGGTTAGGTTAGGTTAGGTTAGGTTAGGTTAGGTTAGGTTAGGTTAGGTTAGGTTAGGTTAGGTTAGGTTAGGTTAGGTTAGGTTAGGTTAGGTTAGGTTAGGTTAGGTTAGGTTAGGTTAGGTTAGGTTAGGTTAGGTTAGGTTAGGTTAGGTTAGGTTAGGTTAGGTTAGGTTAGGTTAGGTTAGGTTAGGTTAGGTTAGGTTAGGTTAGGTTAGGTTAGGTTAGGTTAGGTTAGGTTAGGTTAGGTTAGGTTAGGTTAGGTTAGGTTAGGTTAGGTTAGGTTAGGTTAGGTTAGGTTAGGTTAGGTTAGGTTAGGTTAGGTTAGGTTAGGTTAGGTTAGGTTAGGTTAGGTTAGGTTAGGTTAGGTTAGGTTAGGTTAGGTTAGGTTAGGTTAGGTTAGGTTAGGTTAGGTTAGGTTAGGTTAGGTTAGGTTAGGTTAGGTTAGGTTAGGTTAGGTTAGGTTAGGTTAGGTTAGGTTAGGTTAGGTTAGGTTAGGTTAGGTTAGGTTAGGTTAGGTTAGGTTAGGTTAGGTTAGGTTAGGTTAGGTTAGGTTAGGTTAGGTTAGGTTAGGTTAGGTTAGGTTAGGTTAGGTTAGGTTAGGTTAGGTTAGGTTAGGTTAGGTTAGGTTAGGTTAGGTTAGGTTAGGTTAGGTTAGGTTAGGTTAGGTTAGGTTAGGTTAGGTTAGGTTAGGTTAGGTTAGGTTAGGTTAGGTTAGGTTAGGTTAGGTTAGGTTAGGTTAGGTTAGGTTAGGTTAGGTTAGGTTAGGTTAGGTTAGGTTAGGTTAGGTTAGGTTAGGTTAGGTTAGGTTAGGTTAGGTTAGGTTAGGTTAGGTTAGGTTAGGTTAGGTTAGGTTAGGTTAGGTTAGGTTAGGTTAGGTTAGGTTAGGTTAGGTTAGGTTAGGTTAGGTTAGGTTAGGTTAGGTTAGGTTAGGTTAGGTTAGGTTAGGTTAGGTTAGGTTAGGTTAGGTTAGGTTAGGTTAGGTTAGGTTAGGTTAGGTTAGGTTAGGTTAGGTTAGGTTAGGTTAGGTTAGGTTAGGTTAGGTTAGGTTAGGTTAGGTTAGGTTAGGTTAGGTTAGGTTAGGTTAGGTTAGGTTAGGTTAGGTTAGGTTAGGTTAGGTTAGGTTAGGTTAGGTTAGGTTAGGTTAGGTTAGGTTAGGTTAGGTTAGGTTAGGTTAGGTTAGGTTAGGTTAGGTTAGGTTAGGTTAGGTTAGGTTAGGTTAGGTTAGGTTAGGTTAGGTTAGGTTAGGTTATGTTAGGTTAGGTTAGGTTAGGTTAGGTTAGGTTAGGTTAGGTTAGGTTAGGTTAGGTTAGGTTAGGTTAGGTTAGGTTAGGTTAGGTTAGGTTAGGTTAGGTTAGGTTAGGTTAGGTTAGGTTAGGTTAGGTTAGGTTAGGTTAGGTTAGGTTAGGTTAGGTTAGGTTAGGTTAGGTTAGGTTAGGTTAGGTTAGGTTAGGTTAGGTTAGGTTAGGTTAGGTTAGGTTAGGTTAGGTTAGGTTAGGTTAGGTTAGGTTAGGTTAGGTTAGGTTAGGTTAGGTTAGGTTAGGTTAGGTTAGGTTAGGTTAGGTTAGGTTAGGTTAGGTTAGGTTAGGTTAGGTTAGGTTAGGTTAGGTTAGGTTAGGTTAGGTTAGGTTAGGTTAGGTTAGGTTAGGTTAGGTTAGGTTAGGTTAGGTTAGGTTAGGTTAGGTTAGGTTAGGTTAGGTTAGGTTAGGTTAGGTTAGGTTAGGTTAGGTTAGGTTAGGTTAGGTTAGGTTAGGTTAGGTTAGGTTAGGTTAGGTTAGGTTAGGTTAGGTTAGGTTAGGTTAGGTTAGGTTAGGTTAGGTTAGGTTAGGTTAGGTTAGGTTAGGTTAGGTTAGGTTAGGTTAGGTTAGGTTAGGTTAGGTTAGGTTAGGTTAGGTTAGGTTAGGTTAGGTTAGGTTAGGTTAGGTTAGGTTAGGTTAGGTTAGGTTAGGTTAGGTTAGGTTAGGTTAGGTTAGGTTAGGTTAGGTTAGGTTAGGTTAGGTTAGGTTAGGTTAGGTTAGGTTAGGTTAGGTTAGGTTAGGTTAGGTTAGGTTAGGTTAGGTTAGGTTAGGTTAGGTTAGGTTAGGTTAGGTTAGGTTAGGTTAGGTTAGGTTAGGTTAGGTTAGGTTAGGTTAGGTTAGGTTAGGTTAGGTTAGGTTAGGTTAGGTTAGGTTAGGTTAGGTTAGGTTAGGTTAGGTTAGGTTAGGTTAGGTTAGGTTAGGTTAGGTTAGGTTAGGTTAGGTTAGGTTAGGTTAGGTTAGGTTAGGTTAGGTTAGGTTAGGTTAGGTTAGGTTAGGTTAGGTTAGGTTAGGTTAGGTTAGGTTAGGTTAGGTTAGGTTAGGTTAGGTTAGGTTAGGTTAGGTTAGGTTAGGTTAGGTTAGGTTAGGTTAGGTTAGGTTAGGTTAGGTTAGGTTAGGTTAGGTTAGGTTAGGTTAGGTTAGGTTAGGTTAGGTTAGGTTAGGTTAGGTTAGGTTAGGTTAGGTTAGGTTAGGTTAGGTTAGGTTAGGTTAGGTTAGGTTAGGTTAGGTTAGGTTAGGTTAGGTTAGGTTAGGTTAGGTTAGGTTAGGTTAGGTTAGGTTAGGTTAGGTTAGGTTAGGTTAGGTTAGGTTAGGTTAGGTTAGGTTAGGTTAGGTTAGGTTAGGTTAGGTTAGGTTAGGTTAGGTTAGGTTAGGTTAGGTTAGGTTAGGTTAGGTTAGGTTAGGTTAGGTTAGGTTAGGTTAGGTTAGGTTAGGTTAGGTTAGGTTAGGTTAGGTTAGGTTAGGTTAGGTTAGGTTAGGTTAGGTTAGGTTAGGTTAGGTTAGGTTAGGTTAGGTTAGGTTAGGTTAGGTTAGGTTAGGTTAGGTTAGGTTAGGTTAGGTTAGGTTAGGTTAGGTTAGGTTAGGTTAGGTTAGGTTAGGTTAGGTTAGGTTAGGTTAGGTTAGGTTAGGTTAGGTTAGGTTAGGTTAGGTTAGGTTAGGTTAGGTTAGGTTAGGTTAGGTTAGGTTAGGTTAGGTTAGGTTAGGTTAGGTTAGGTTAGGTTAGGTTAGGTTAGGTTAGGTTAGGTTAGGTTAGGTTAGGTTAGGTTAGGTTAGGTTAGGTTAGGTTAGGTTAGGTTAGGTTAGGTTAGGTTAGGTTAGGTTAGGTTAGGTTAGGTTAGGTTAGGTTAGGTTAGGTTAGGTTAGGTTAGGTTAGGTTAGGTTAGGTTAGGTTAGGTTAGGTTAGGTTAGGTTAGGTTAGGTTAGGTTAGGTTAGGTTAGGTTAGGTTAGGTTAGGTTAGGTTAGGTTAGGTTAGGTTAGGTTAGGTTAGGTTAGGTTAGGTTAGGTTAGGTTAGGTTAGGTTAGGTTAGGTTAGGTTAGGTTAGGTTAGGTTAGGTTAGGTTAGGTTAGGTTAGGTTAGGTTAGGTTAGGTTAGGTTAGGTTAGGTTAGGTTAGGTTAGGTTAGGTTAGGTTAGGTTAGGTTAGGTTAGGTTAGGTTAGGTTAGGTTAGGTTAGGTTAGGTTAGGTTAGGTTAGGTTAGGTTAGGTTAGGTTAGGTTAGGTTAGGTTAGGTTAGGTTAGGTTAGGTTAGGTTAGGTTAGGTTAGGTTAGGTTAGGTTAGGTTAGGTTAGGTTAGGTTAGGTTAGGTTAGGTTAGGTTAGGTTAGGTTAGGTTAGGTTAGGTTAGGTTAGGTTAGGTTAGGTTAGGTTAGGTTAGGTTAGGTTAGGTTAGGTTAGGTTAGGTTAGGTTAGGTTAGGTTAGGTTAGGTTAGGTTAGGTTAGGTTAGGTTAGGTTAGGTTAGGTTAGGTTAGGTTAGGTTAGGTTAGGTTAGGTTAGGTTAGGTTAGGTTAGGTTAGGTTAGGTTAGGTTAGGTTAGGTTAGGTTAGGTTAGGTTAGGTTAGGTTAGGTTAGGTTAGGTTAGGTTAGGTTAGGTTAGGTTAGGTTAGGTTAGGTTAGGTTAGGTTAGGTTAGGTTAGGTTAGGTTAGGTTAGGTTAGGTTAGGTTAGGTTAGGTTAGGTTAGGTTAGGTTAGGTTAGGTTAGGTTAGGTTAGGTTAGGTTAGGTTAGGTTAGGTTAGGTTAGGTTAGGTTAGGTTAGGTTAGGTTAGGTTAGGTTAGGTTAGGTTAGGTTAGGTTAGGTTAGGTTAGGTTAGGTTAGGTTAGGTTAGGTTAGGTTAGGTTAGGTTAGGTTAGGTTAGGTTAGGTTAGGTTAGGTTAGGTTAGGTTAGGTTAGGTTAGGTTAGGTTAGGTTAGGTTAGGTTAGGTTAGGTTAGGTTAGGTTAGGTTAGGTTAGGTTAGGTTAGGTTAGGTTAGGTTAGGTTAGGTTAGGTTAGGTTAGGTTAGGTTAGGTTAGGTTAGGTTAGGTTAGGTTAGGTTAGGTTAGGTTAGGTTAGGTTAGGTTAGGTTAGGTTAGGTTAGGTTAGGTTAGGTTAGGTTAGGTTAGGTTAGGTTAGGTTAGGTTAGGTTAGGTTAGGTTAGGTTAGGTTAGGTTAGGTTAGGTTAGGTTAGGTTAGGTTAGGTTAGGTTAGGTTAGGTTAGGTTAGGTTAGGTTAGGTTAGGTTAGGTTAGGTTAGGTTAGGTTAGGTTAGGTTAGGTTAGGTTAGGTTAGGTTAGGTTAGGTTAGGTTATGTTAGGTTAGGTTAGGTTAGGTTAGGTTAGGTTAGGTTAGGTTAGGTTAGGTTAGGTTAGGTTAGGTTAGGTTAGGTTAGGTTAGGTTAGGTTAGGTTAGGTTAGGTTAGGTTAGGTTAGGTTAGGTTAGGTTAGGTTAGGTTAGGTTAGGTTAGGTTAGGTTAGGTTAGGTTAGGTTAGGTTAGGTTAGGTTAGGTTAGGTTAGGTTAGGTTAGGTTAGGTTAGGT